>BPLT01000188.1:1132500-1152907 GCA_019656295.1 Rhododendron mucronatum var. ripense
AAGTTTTTCAGCGACATCCCAAATCATAGAATGCAATCTTTGCCTCACTGCACAATAAGATTCTTCGAGTACTCAATTTTTTAAGTACTCACATCCAATATAGAAATCATAATTTACTTGAAGTGCAATGCAATGGGAATCACTGAATCAGTCGCTGCTCAAGACTACCTTCTTGACTAGTGTCTACTGAATAAGAGTTGACAAAAAGGGTCACTCATATAACCAAGATAGTTACATCTATCAACTACTATATGTGTATAGTATGTATGAATGAGGAGTTTTTGGTTTTGATAGGAGTCCAGTACACACACCCGGGAGTCATTTTGAATTCGCAACATTGAGATAAGAATTCAAATTATTTGTATAAAAGTTCATAATATTCGTATACAAATTGCTACAAAAGCAAGTTGTAGCAAGGTACTACAGAATCTCTATGAAGTCTTTAAAATTCATCAAAAAAGGCGAAAAAAAAGTTGCTAGAAAAGCTTCAAAGTTATCATAATCAGTATAGTTCATATTCAAGTTATCAAGAATCTATATATGTTACTCACGTTTCAATTGTGTAGGAGAGCATTAAGCTTAATTTCCACGTACAGTTATGCACCCAAGCTCTCTAATAGCAAGTGTCCGCCATAAAAGAAAATTAGCTCAAGCGTCTAGTGAATAAGATATTGTTATTCATTGTCGCTAACTATCGCTTTTGTTTGTGAGAATACCTTATTTTCTCTTGATTGAATTGATCTGAGTAATTGATCTCACCTTAATTTCCTCCCGACGAAGAAAGGATCTTACCCATCTAATATTCAATGAGTTTTTCATTTAACATTGGTTAGTTAATCTCTTTTAAAATTAAGGCCTGTGAATTTGTAAAGCAAAGATTTTCTTTGTTACCTATTAACTTTTTTTTCTCGATGAAAATCAATATTGTCAATTGTAATTAGTGAGATTTGAATATCTGTTAAATATATGAGAGTACATAGTGTACGTCTAAGGCTTCAACTCAATTTACCCAAAAAAAAAAAAAAAGGCTCTCACTCCACTTGTTCCTATAACACTTTTAACGAGTATTGTGGTTGTAAGGATGAAAGATATCATACTTCTGCAATGATGCCATTTTTTTTTCATTTCTTTATTTACTCCGTGTTTAACTATTTGACACTAATTAAAATTTTCTTGGCTTTCCAAAAAAGTAAAGAAATTATGTATTGTGATAGCCAAACCAGAGAGGCAACAAGTGGCCAGCTGACTCTCAATGTCTCTTCCTCCTCCTCCTCCTCCTCCTTCTTTATGAAGGTTTGCGATGCCTTTTGAATTCATTGGAACTCCTACATGTTACGCAAAACAAAAAGTTACACAAATCATGCTAAAGTGTTGCAACCTTTTTTTTTCCATGATCTTCAACATTAAAGTGTTCCGAAACCATACCAAAATTTACCCGATCGAAATGATTTTTTTTATGACCAATGTTCTTGACGGATTCTAAAACATTCTATTATTAAAACTGACCCAAAACAGACCCAAAAAGTGGATGGACAGGACCGTCTAGTCCAAAATCAAGACTGGATTCCTTCCCTTTACTCATGCGGAATCAGTCATTAATCATCCACCATATTTTGAAAATAAAGGACGACCCAACAACTTATTGGAACTTAAAGGGAAAATTTCACGTAGGCACCCGACCTTTCACACAAATCACACATAAACACCTGACCTTTCTTAAATTTCGTATAAACACCTGAACTTTCTAAAAACTCATCAATTCAACACCTGACCTTTATTAAATTTCATATAAACACCTGAACTTTATAAAAACTCATCAATTTAACACCTGACCTTTATTAAATTTCATATAAACACCTGAGCTTTCTAAAAACTCATCAATTCAACATATGCCATCACCATTTCGTCTAAAACCAAACGGAAAAAAAATTAAGTGCTTCGATTTTTTATTTGTTTGAAACAGTGCTAAGATCTTATTTTTCTGATTATTTATCCTAAAGAATCATAATTAATTTTTGACTCTAAAGCTCTCATTAGTTAGCATTAAGAAAGACGTATAATCAAATATCTCTTAGGACTAACTAACGAAAGCCTTAGAATCAAAAATTAATTATGATTCTTTAGAATAAAATGATCAGAAAAATAAGATCTTCGCACTGGTTTAAACGGATTGAAAATTGGAGTAATTAATTTTTCAACCATGTATAGATCATTTATATATTAAAAAATATATGGTTAAAAAAATTAAGTGCTCCAATTTTCAATCTGTTTAAAAACCGGTGTGAAGATCTTATTTTTCTGATTATTTTATCTTAAAAAATCATAATTAATTTTTGACTCTAAAACTCTCGTTAGTCAGCCCTAAGAAAGTCGTAGAATCAAATATTTTTTAGGGTCAACTAACGAGAGCCAAATAAAATGATCAAAGAAATAAGATCTTCATATCGGTTTCAAACGAATTGAAAATTAGAGTAATTAATTTTTCAACAATGTATAGATCGTTTATATATTAAAAAATATGGTTAAAAAATTAATTGCTCTAATTTTCAATCCGTGTTAAACCGGTGCAAAAATCTTATTTCTCTGGTCATTTTATCCTAAAAAATATCATAATTAATTTTTGACTCTAAGGCTTTCGTTATTAGCCCTAAGAGATATTTGATTCTATGACTTTTCTTAAGGCAGACTAACAAGAGCTTTAGAGTAAAAAAATTAATTATGATTCTTTAAATAAAATGATCAGAAAAAATAAGATCTTCGCACTGGTTCAAACAAATAAAAAATTGGAGCACTTAACTTTTTTCCTGTTTGGTTTTAGACGAAATGGTGATGGTAGATGTTGAATTGATGAGTTTTTAGAAAGCTCAGGTGTTTATATGAAATTTAATAAAGGTCAGGTGTTAAATTGATGAGTTTTTAGAAAGTTCAGGTGTTTATATGAAATTTAATAAAGGTCAGGTGTTGAATTGATGAATTTTTAGAAAGTTCAGGTGTTTATACGAAATTTAAAAAAAGGTCAGGTGCTTATGTGTGATTTGTGTGAAAGGTCGGGTGCCTACATGAAATTGAACTTCCACCACATTTTCTCGTAGTAGAGATTTTTTTGTTTTTTGTTTTCGGGGAGTAGTGAAATTCACCTATTAGTACTTCTGCTTTATTTTTAATTTTATTTTTATTTGCTGGTTGAGTTGTTATTGAGGTTCGGCAAAAGTTGTGAGGCCATGTGGCGCAAGTGGTAATGGTGACGGAGAAAGTTATCTAGGTTGGCTTCTGACATTTTGTGGAATTATTAGTGGAAGATATTAATGGAATATATGTGTTTCTTAGTCTATCTGGTTTGTACCCCTTGGCTTCTAATTAAAAGGGAGGACTGGGGTTAGAGTGTCAGAGCGGGTTGGGCTGGCACGACACGGCACGTTAATATGGCACGGCACAAGCACGGCCTTAGACGGGCTCAACACGTATGGGCACGGAAGTGGCAGGCACAGCACAAAGTGAGCCGGGCATGGCATGAAAGTGAGCTGAGCACGACACAGTTCTAGCCGGGCACGAAAGACACGGGCACGGAAAAACAAATACTAATTTTAGTTTTATTAAATAAATTGGCTCACTATGTCATTAATTAAGGTAAAAATAAATTGACTTGCTATGTGACTAATATAAGGTAAAAAATAGTAAATAATGCATTTTAGCTTCGTAATTTAACTAAAATAAAGCAAACTGCATACCAAATTTCATTCAAGAATTTGTACGAGTTTATAAATAATACAAGGTACATATTGTCGAGTCAACTAAAAGAAGAGAGACACAAATCAATGGTTTTATACTGTTACAGTTCTTTTCCCGGCCGGTACCCACAGGCCACAGCTCCCCAACAGCTTCTCATATTCGAATAAGGTCGCTTTGTTCACCCGAAAGAGGTCGTAATAGAAATATAAGAAGTCGTATTATTCTTTGGGAAAGTTGATCCCTTCTTCAATTTTCTGGATTCTCAAAATTAGGTTAGGTTGCATTTTTTTTGTTACCTCACTTATGATAAAATTGTATCGTTCTAGCCCCTACCCAAGGATAGAACAAAAAAATAGTAACGATACTAGGCAAGTAGAAAAATTAGTCTTTCGCAAAACCAAATTGTCGTTATGTTTTCCCCCTGTCCCCCATGGATATAGTATAAGATGTAAATATATCGATTCTATTTTTTTTATAACAATAATAATCTAAAACTTTTTATATAGGAATTGCTAAGTATATGATCGATCATATATCTTATTATAATCGATTCTATTTCTTTTTTTTATAACAATAATAATCTAAAGTTTTTCTATAGGAATCGATTCTATTTCTTTTTTTATAACAATAGTAATCTAGACTATTTATATAGGAATTGTCAACTATATGATCAATCATATATCTGTCCATAGAATTGGAAAAAAAATTCAGAGACTCGAGCCAATAAAGACTGAGAAGATTGACTCAAAAACAAATTTCATTAAGAGCTACATTGTTGAATGTAGACCTAACCATTAAACAAGAAGCGATGGGAACGATGGAATCCGTGAATGCAGAAAATTCTATTGAAAACGAATTCTAATGATTCATTAGTTGGGATGGCGGAAGTAATCGAGAATAAATTCATGTATTCTAAGAAATCCTACATTGTATTTAAAGAAAAAAAAATTTTAAATTGCACATGAATGTGTATAACCTTTTGGAAAGATTTTTTCCGGATGAAAATCAGTTGGCGATGTGCCGACACGGGCACGGCATGACATGATTAAGTAAACAGGCTGACACGGCACAACGCGATTGAAAAAATGGGCACGGCATGGCATGACACGATTAAGTAAATAGGACAGCACAACACGATTAAAAAAATGCCACGGCACACACACGATTAAGCAAATGGATGTGCATAGCACGGCACAAAACACGATTGGTACAAAGCTAAACTAGCTGGGCCGGCATGACCCATTTGACACCTCTAGAGTCTGGAGAGACTTCAAACTTCCTTTAGTTGTTTAAATTACTGTCACAGGGGTGGACCCATAAGGGTCCCATAGGGGCACTTGCCCCCACTCGATTTTCTAGAATTTTTTTTTCTCTTAATATTCAAGTATTCAGTCCTGCTTACGTGCACTTTGATTGGGTGACCAAATCTTTCGTCCACTACTTGGGGGACTGAGCCATAAGACGTAAGACTTGATAGCACTTGAAATTTTTCAAACCTAAGACCAAATAAGAAATAAACCCTTAAGTTGCAGACGTTGACCACCAGACCAATTTCTTAGGGTTTAACTTTTTTAAATAATTTCATACTCTTCTCATATAGTCTTAAATTATGATACTAGTGTCTTATAAAATTACACGAGATTGTTGTATGTACGTATTTATTTTATTGGCTTATCTACTTTTTTTGTTCCTACAAATATCTCAGTTTCAATTTTGTCCTCCTAAAATTTTTGGTTTAATTTTTACCCTTGTAATTTTTAGCCAATTTCAATGTTACCCTTCCATCAAAACTTGGATGAAAATGCCTAAGTGGCATTACACTTATAAGAGTATTTTTGTTTCTTCACGTGCAAGAAAACAATAACAAACCAGCTAGAAGTGCTGGTTGAAATTCACAATCTTTTCGTGATAAAATTCTTCTTTACCACCAGAAGTAATATGTGCCCCTACTAACATAAATTTTTGGGTCTGCCAATGTTTATTGACTCTCTCTAACTCTCACTGATGTATATATACCATTTGGCAAAAAGAGAGAAAGAAATGGAAGAGAAAGGAAAATATTATTATTAATAGTTATTCGTAACGCCTCTCACATGAGGTGGGACATACACAAACATGGGATCCACATCACGTGAGAGGGAAATGATTTTGACACTCCCTTTTTTGTTAACGTCACTCTTCTGCAAGCGTATTTTTACACCGAAAATACACTTGCAAGAGAGTGGCGTTAACAAAAAAAAAAAGAGTTGTAAAATCAGCGGCCTATAAATACTTCTTGTAGTAAAATATTTTCATTAATGGCATGTTGGATTGTTTGGTTACAATTATATAGGTATGGATTTGTCTTAATTTGTCTTTCGAAATTTTTATGGATTTGATTTGTCGTCGGAAGGTCAAGGGCCCGGGGATCCAACAGGGCGGATCTCTGCAGGGGCGCTCCACAGAGGCAACTCTTAGTCATCCGTAAGTGCTTTCAACGGTCTGTATTCAAATGAAACTGTAAGCTTCATAGGCCGGGGCACCTTTTATGGTTGGGCAGTTTCATGACCAAACTCATGTTTATATGAAATGTTTTTGGGAAAGAGGTTTAACTCTACCTCGAAAAAAATTTCATTTTAATATCCGGACAGTTGAAAGCATTCACGAACGGCTGTAAAATGCCCTACACAACCTACAAATGCAGGGTGCGCTATAGAGTTTCCGGATCCCCTCACATTGGTTTGTTGGTGGGTAGTTAAAGTTGTCCGTTGGGATAGTCTGACAGATGTGGTTTAGTAGAATTAAAGGTCACCTGAGATAGTTCCCCGAAAGAATTTGTAGAAACTTTATATCCATCTCAAAATCAATTGGCAATGAGTGAAGAGGTCCCAATGTTATTAAGGGATCACTCATTCCACTCCCAAACAATGTGGGACTCTATTTCTTTAACATCCCCCCTCATATGCAGCCGCGTTTGAGGTCTGTCACGTGTGGCCACTTTTGAGTCCTATCATCGTGCAGCCTTTTTGCTGGTCTGTCATCGTGGGGTATGGATTGTGAATTTTATAAAATGTGGGGGTGGAACGAGCCCCGCTCTGATACCATGATAATAACTGGATGAATTGTTATTACTGTATTCTCTTCAGTTTCAATGGAACCATACATACAGGAAAACGGAGACAACCAAATTGGAAGGAAAATAATTAGAAGAATAAGTCTCCTACAATAAAGGTAATACCAAGCAACTATTGAGCGAAAATCTACACAACACAGAGGAACCCAATGAGGACAAATGAGCCCCCACAGACCGATAAACCATTAGAGAAAGCAATCAAAGTACAGTATGTACAATCCTATTTCAAACTCGTATAGCGAGATTAGGTTCACAAAAAATAAAAACGAATTACCAAGCACATGACCAACAAACCACCGGACTAAATGCTGAAATAAACCGAACCAAATCCGGACAGAAAACCGACGTAAATCCGGACAAAAAATGATATAAAGCAAAAAATACAACTCCCCTCCGTTATTGAGAAACTCTTCTCTTGCCTAGCCCCCTATGAAGCAAGAGCTCAGCCAGCGACCCAAAAAAGTCACCGGTGACCACACAGCTGCAACCCAGAAGCGGTGCGGTAAAATGCGGTTTTGGTGGAGAAGAGTTCCCCGAAAGAATTGATGGGGAGAAAAAGTTTGCCGGACGGAGGATGTGGAATTAGCTAGGGTGGTGGCATGGGTAATGATAAGAGTGTCTTTCAAAGACAGTTTTGCGAAAGAAGTCGCCAAACAGAGATGGTTTGTCGGAAAATTTGCTGGACAAAAGGGCGAGTGTTTGTAGGGGCCAGGTTTCACTTCTTCTTTTTTTGTTTTCAATAGAAAAAAATATATTCATTAATCAAGGTATACGGCATCTACAGAATAATCCCGAATATAGATCAAGTCATACAACAAATACAGATTTCCATCAAAAAACAGAGATACAAAGAAGAGACGAAAACAAGTGTTTAGCATCTATGCACGAGTCATCGCTCACTTCTTCACACCGTCAACATGGATCGCTAACGTGGAGCTAGTACACAAACACCAACGTCTCGGGATGGCGGAGCTCCATATCAAATATAACATTAAACATGTGGAAATCAGTCACCCGATCTGGGAAAACCAGATCGGAACAAAACCCCGTAAGTAGATCCACAGGGACGAGAATCGGAACAACATTCGTACATAAACCAGACAAGAGTTCGGACAAAACAGAGACGAAATCAAAACCAAAACCCTAACCTACCGAAACACTCAAATAGCCACCACATCACCGCCGCCACAACACCCAACAGCCATAGACAATAGCAACAACCCCTACTGCCGCCACGCCCAGTCCCATCACTCCATATCTTCTCCAGCATTGCCATCAACAACCCAGCGAAGAGGGGGGGGGGGGGGAAACGAGGAGGGTGGCGGGAAGAGGAAGAGGGAGGGGGGAGCAACAGCCTACGAAAGAGAGGAGCGCTGGCAAAAAAAGGGGAGAAGAAAAAAGAAGAGAAAGAGAGAGGCGCAAACATACTAGTGGCCTTGTTCGTTTAACATATTTACTTTGTTTTCAATCATTACCCTATATCTTTCTCCAATCATTACAATATTTCTCCAATTATTAATTTCATTTTTCTCTCTATCTCTCTTCACTCATTACCCCTCTCTCCAATCATTACCTTATTTCTCTCTCCCCCCACTACCAAAACTAAAATACCCAAAGTTACCAAACGAACAAGGCCAGTATTTTTTGGTGTTTATACTTCGTCCATCTGTTAGTCGATCAACATCCTTTTCCACTAGCTAGTGCTATCCGATTTTCTTTTCTTTTCTTTTTTGGTCAAGTAAGTAGTTACAATAGATTCCGTTCAAAAAAAAAAAAAAAGTAGTTACAATTGATTTATTTTAGAAATTGGGTACGGAGGTAAGTGGTATACCATAACAAATTATACCAAGCGAAAGATTAATAACAAGTTAACTTTTCCTTTTGTTACTTGCAGAGCAGGTATGTAGGATTGATAGAAACTGGACAGAAAGGGATGAAAGCTTTAAAAACCAACCCAAATATATTAAGGAAATGGATCCTCTCCAATCTACGTTTTGGACTCGTGGAGACAGTCATGGTCGGTGCCGTTCATTTGTTGGAATCAATGGTTTGGATGTATTTTTATTCCTTGTTTGGATCAAGGTTTGGAAAAAAAATTTCAACTCAAAAAACACTCATTACTCCTATTTCCAATCATTATTCTCATTTCTCTCTTTATCTCTCCACTCATTATCCATACCTCCAATCATTACTCTTATAAAAAATTCCTTAGAAATTTCTCAAAAATTCATCCAAACACAGCATTAAACTCTTAATGGTAAGCGTTAATTCTTACCAATAAGAATTAAGCAAATCCGAACTATTGATTAAGCCAATGGATAGCCCTGATCTAAATCTCATCTAATCCAAATCGTTGGATTGGAGATAATCTGGACCCATATATTAAACTTTGCCAGAAGTTGAGAGCTTTTTGTTATTTACTATTTTATTAAAAAGGGTAAACTAGTCAATATAAGTCACTTTTAACTAATTCTATCATGTCTTTGGTCAAATAGTTGTTGGTTGGGTATCGGTGAAATGAACATTAAAACCAAGCATTTATGGTTATTTACCATACATAAAGGGGTATGTGTCATTAAGGCAAATTTCAGGAGGCGTCAGTGCAATTTACCCCTTGTCAGCTTTGTTTTTTACAAGCAGAGCTGGACAATAGGAGTAATAGAAACAGAAGAGAAAGGGGTGATAGAACAAACCCAAATAGATTAAACTTTGCCAGAAGTTTGAGGAATTTCCACTCTTGAATGATGAATGTTGTTCGACAATTACTCCAAGAGGATTGGGTTCCATGCGTGCCAGCTCAGGTTTTCGATGAAGCAGACTTAAAACAATATCTGTAGCACAATTGATGGAAGATACCAGTCAGGCAGTCATTTGTATGTTATTCTACATTTAATATTTGGTGCTAATATCGTCGTAACATCTTAGACAGTGCTAATTTCATAAATTTTTGGTAGTGTTCAAAAATTAATTTAATTTTAGTTGTTCAATAACCGACAATTACGTACGAAATCTCATATGTTAGTGTGTGTGTGTATATATATATATATATATATATATATATTAAGCAAATTGAGAAAATTAAAAAAAATTGCGTAAAAAAAAATTCAAACTTTTTTAAGTTCTTGTCTTGACAAAATTTTTGGATTGAGGGATGTACTTTTATAGTTTCTTGAATGAGGTTTCACAGTTTACGCCAATGTTAAACTGTCGTATAAATTTACCAATTCCCTTTTGAAAGAAATTGTGACAAATATGTTGAGACTGACCGTTTTGAAGATAAGCACTTCTTTAGAATGACATCGCAAGATTTTCTATCAGAATTTTGGATTCGAAAGAAGATTTTTCGGTTAACAGGGTTTTGCTACGTACATAGTTGAATATTTTTAAAGTTTATTCATAATTCCATAAGCTAAACAACAAAGAAATTTAATGCAGTTAATTTCATAAATACGAAATTAATACATTTAGCCCATCGGCAATGGACATGGAACAGGATACCTACACCAATAAATTCTTTTTTTTTTCTCGCATTTTTTGGATATTTCTTTTAATATGAGTGTGAGCTTTGTTCAAGCTAATGTGTTAAGTATTCATTTATGGATTACCTAAATTTATTGGTGTTCATAAAGTATTGATTGAGTGTTCAATTACAGAAATCAGAATTAGTACTAAAATTTCCAAACGAAAAAGAGAAAAAAGAAACTTAGGGTGTCCAACTGCACACACTACCTTGGGTGTACAGTAGTCGCATGTGATCTTAAAGCATATCCATCAAATACTTAAAGGGCCTGTTTGCTGGAAGGATAAGGAAGGGAGAAATGGGGAAGGAAGAAGGGTGTTTATTGGTAGGAGAAGAAAGGTGAACAAGGTAGAAGGGGGAGAACTTATTCCCTTCAAGGGTGTTAGCTAACAACATCTCCCACCTTAGGATTAGCTTATTCGGGTGGGAAAAAGACCATATTACCACTCAAATTATTTTGTATTATCAATGAAATGATTAAATGGGGCAACCACGTACACGCAATTTATCATATTATTCACTCTTATCCAGCCACTATTATCTACTCATATCAACTACTACTACTCAAACCAAGTATAAGCTAATCCTCGATCTATCAATTACTAAGGGGTGTTTTGGTTAAATAAGCCACTTGGCTAACTTTTTTTTTTTTATTTAAATTTTTTGCGCATTTGTTAGCATTGCAAAAAATTTGTGAATTATTGGTTTTTCACAATGAAAGGAATTGCAAAAACTATTATCAATTTTTTTTGAATAAACACGGAAAACCTAGCTTTTTGGCTAATTTTGTCTTTATTCAAAAAAAATAGTTTAGACCATAATTTTTTACTTTTTTGATTTATCTCGTCGACAAGAATCAATAATCCATAAAAACTTATTCTTTTGTAAAAATACACAAAAAAACGTCTTCAAAAAGAAAAAAAAAATAGAGTGCATTATAAAAAAGACAGATCAAAAATCATTTTCGCTATACAAAATGTAAGAGCAATAACAATTTTAACACATGATTAATCTTTTATGTTAGTTTTGTTATTATTTTACATAACTAAGGTCAAAAGTGTAAAGAAGTCCAATAGTACTACTATTGCTTATTTCATTGTCAGTGTTCTGCATGACATTATATGGAATTACTCTTAAAGATGGCTCTTGGACCCACATAACCTGCGCTCGTTAGCGTCATTAGCATTTGCCTTTGAAATTCTAAATTTTTCTACATACTCTTCAAACACGTATTAATCCTATCAAATCTTTCTCTTTCTTCAAATTTGACGGGTAGAGGGACGTAGAAAGAAGTCGGTCACGCAAGCCCTGTAAGTTGATTTTTGTTTATTTGCCTTGATAATTTACGTATTTGACCTCACACCTATTAAATTTTTACAAAAGCAGGGGCCGAGTATTAAAAAGATTCTGGGTCAGATGCTCATATTCAAAAAATAATAGTTCTTTTTTATTTTTGAACAAATAAAACAAAGCTTTCAAATAATATTCTCCCTTCTCCATTTTTATCCGCTTATGAACTCGACGATGCCTATATGTTTTCGTATTATTCTTTGATTGAATAGACTTGAAATTGCTCGATTCTATCAGCTTGAATGTTCGATTTTAGCATACCGGCATACCAATAATTGTATATATCAAAAGAGAAATTGTGATACAATTTAATTTAAAGTCAGACAATCGTAGATGATTTTCAAGATTTAAAAACACGTTGATTTCACTTTGATAGATTGTTAAACACTTTTTAGGGCTGCAAATGAACCAAGTCGCTCGCGAGCGGCTCACAGCTCGGCTCGTAAGTGGCTTGTTCAAGCTCGGCTCGGAAGTTAAACAAACGAGCTCGAGCCGATTTTTTTAGCTCGTTTTGTAAACGAGTCGAGCTCGAGCTAGGATAAGCACGGCTCACGAGCCGGGATATATATACTTAAGTTTAGGATTTTTATTGTCATTTCATAATTTGTTCTTTCCGTTTTCACTTTCCAGTCAACCAAGGGAGACGAGAGCACAGTACATCAGTACACCCCCGCTCCATAGGAAAATGAAAGGTATATACCTTCACAAGCAAAATATTTTTGGTTGTATTAGGCCTATGTGAGAATATATATACGTTTTTCGTTGGTCCATTGAGGGTCATGAACAAGCTCGAGCTCGAGTCAAGCCAAGGCCTGTTCAGCTCGAGCTCGACTCGTTAAGTTTTTACTAAGCTCGAGCTCGGGTTCGTTACAAACTTAATAAACAAGCTTGAACACTGTAAAGCTCAGCTCGTTTGTAGCCCTACTACTTTTGTTCTATTTCGATGGATAATCAATCTTGAAAGATGTATTTTAGCTTATCCTTTTACCATGGATATTATTGGCTTATCCTTTTCAAAAAAAAAAATACTTTGGATATTGGTATTTTTTTTTCCACTTATTTGTGGAGTATGGAATAGAGAGATGTTTGTCATTGAAATTTTTTTTGTTATAACTCGGCCCTCTAGTATTCTTAATTCTAGTTCTGCCATTGACACAAAAAAATACAAATCAGGTATACAGTTGGACCGCTTAACTGCGCAATTTCGCCTCTACGAATCCAAAAATAATATTAACTGATATTCGTTAGAGTTGATTTTTTACAAGGTCCCATAAAACATTATTTTAAAATTTATGAGAATTTTTCTGTATTTTTGTAAGATCCGAAATGAACCCCACAAAAAATATAGTAGATGGTATAGTGGTTTGGTGTTATATACCAATATACATTTGACCCCACCAAGTCTATATCCCAGCTCTGCCCGTGTGCATGCGTATGAGTTGTAACTTTATAAATAAATACGTACATATACAAATACTCACCATACTGTTCATTGCGTGTAAGAAGACTCAGAAGTGAAGCAGCCCTGTCGTCATCCGCCAATACAATGTCCTCTCTAGTGACTTCCTTTAAGTAAAGAACCATCACGCTGTGCCCATACGAGGCAGCGTAATGAAGAGGTATATATCCAAATGGGTCCCCAACATTAGGAAGATCCGAGTTTTTTTTGAGAAGCATTTGGCTCCTCCCATGTTGTCAACCGCTGCAGCCAAGTGAAGGGCTGTCCTGCCATGGTCGTCAACTACAACTTCAAGATCCTGTGGTGTCATCTTCTCCAAAATCTCCCTCACGAAACGATTTCTCCCCGCCGACCCCGACGAGATGGCGATAGCGAGCGCTGATTGTAAGGTGGGTGTGATGGGAGTCCTAACAGCATCTGGTTCGCGTTCTATGATTTCCCTGGCTTTGTCCCAATCTCCGTTGATTGCAGCTTTTTGCAAGGTTAGATAATGGCCTTGCCTATACTCCGTTTGTTCGTCTGCACGTGTAAATCTTTCAGTTAGAGAGAGAGAGAGAGAGTATTTAATTACCAAAAAAAATAGATAGTATATTTGAGACATGGATTTTCTATTTTGCCCGTCTTATGGGTTGGAAGTTTCTTTTCCGTTCAAATTTTGAGTTCTAGTATTGATTGGATTATGTGGGTAACAGAGAGATAGTTGGGAGATAAAATCACCAAATTAATAATTTAGGGACGATGTGAAAAAAAAGTTGCATAGTTTAGGGAATTAAAAAAAAAAACTCATTTGTATTGTGTGGCATGAGATTTACGTGTAAAGCACCGGAAGGTCTTATGTATTTCATATAAATTAAGCACCGGAAAAACTCAAATCAAAGTAAAATTTTCAGTTAAAAACTTTATCAATGCATATTATAAGGTAGGGTAGAGTATCCTAGGCTAGGGTAGGATACCCTAAGATTTAGGTACTTTCATATGATTTTAGGGTGCACTTTCTTATTATAAAATTTCAGTGATTTAGGCACTTTCATATGGTTTTAGGATGCATTTTCTTATTATAAAATTTCAGTGGTTTAGGAACTTTCATAGGGTTTAGGGTTTTAGACACTTTCATAGGGTTTAGGGTTTTAGACACTTTCATAGGATACCCTATGATTTAGGTTTAGGCACTTTTATAGGATTTAGTGTTTTAGGGCCACTTTCATAGGATATCCTATAGTTTAGGTTTAGGTTTAGACATATTTTAGTGGTTTAAACACTTTTATAGGGACAATTTTAAAAAAATATACGAGAAAAACTTAACAGTGCATTTTCAATTTTTTTTTTTGAACCTACACGTAAAAACCCCACTTTTCAAACTTTCATTTCATCAAATTTATTATTTATGATTGGTAAACTCGTTAATTTTTTTGGCAAAGTGGGTTAGAGCAAAAAAGCAATAATGAACATAAAGTTTGAAAAGTTCATTGGAGTACACTTGTTGCAAGTGGTCCTTCAAATTGTCACCTTTGTCACCACAATTACATTTCGCATAAAGTTATGTTATCTCCTTTGGAGATGCTCTTACTGAAAGTTTGAGGGCAGATTTGAGTAAGGGCATCGATCTCCAGCTCTTATTTACCCGAGAGTAGAATTCCTGAAACTGGAAATTTCCATAATAAATTAAACATCTTTGAAAATCCATTAATTACCAAGTTGCAATACTGATCTGGTTGGATCAAATATGTCCTCCAATTCCGTCCACAAATCTATAGCAGTTTCTGAGCGCAGCACTCGTGGGCGGATATCTTCGCTGAGAGTTGCCAGTATCCATCCTCGTACAAGATTGTTCGATCTTTCCCAAGCCTCATCTCGGTTGCTATCCTCCTCATCTCCGTTGCTATCTTGGTTGCTATCCTCCGCAGCCTCGCCTTTGATGAAACGTATCAAACCTCGCATGCGGATGAAGTCCTGCATCAATAACTTCCAATTTTTATAGTTTCGTTCAGACAACAATTTGGGGACGAAGTCCAGCACATTAAACTCCGTCGGGTATGGGTACTTCTCACTTGGAGAACTAGTGTTCACATTGCTCGAGGAAGCCATTGATGTATATATGGGTGTGTGCGTGTGAGCGTGCTTGTGAATGGAAAGCTATTCAGCTTAGCAGATTGTTGTATTCAATCATGATGCCAGATCTGCTATTTAAATAGCTAAATTGATGACCCTTTTAATTTTGTGATTCCTTTCTCATCTTTCATTACTAGCTGTAGCTGTAGCATTGCGGTATATGTTACTCAACCTTCCCACCGGATACTTTGATACTTTACTCATGGTGATATGATTCGTATGATGCATATATATGTGGTTGTGTTTGTGTGCGGAAACCTATACAGATTAATAGATTATAGTATTCGATTATGATTCCAAATCGTCTATTTAAATTGCTAGATTAATTGACGACACCCTTTTAATTTTTTTATTCCTTTCTTCATTCTTTTTCCTTCCTTCCTTCCTTCCTTGTGGCACTTCTGATCTTTTGAACATTACTTTACGTAGTATTGTGGTATATGTTAGTGGTACAGTGAGCTACGTGCCACACGGTTTCAAGAAAAAGTTTTATTTTACACTAGTAGATATTAGGAACTTACTCATATCCAAATAACTTTACCTTTTTACCACACGAATGACGTAATAATAGCAATTCAAAAACTGAATGGTTCGGATCATTAAAAATATCTATGACTTGATGTACCTCATCAAGTTTTTCAATAAAACTGAATGAAACTTTCTCTGTGGATGCTGCTGGAATTATGGATTGCAATGTTTATAATTCCTCTTTCCGACTTCTAATTTTAGGAGGGCTACGAGGGTCTCGAATGAATGAAAATGCTGAAGTTTGTGCTAAAAGGGAAATCTTCTCTATTGTGTTTGTTGGAATACGTCCTGCAATTTTGATGCATCCTCTTTAATATATACCTCTTTCCAACTCCCAAACTTGGGAGGGCTAGAGGCTAGACATTGTGTCATCTTCCTGTCTTCTGATTCCTGTGATGCTGCCTATCATGCAATTTCTGCTGCTGTTCACAACATGATCTCTGCTGCTATGTACATTGTGAACAAGGATCTGGTGCTGTAATTGTAGTCCCTGTTTTGGCTACAGTTATTGCTCATGATATTTTTTTCATCCTGTTAGTTCTAAGGCTCTGCAATGATATTATCCATTCTCTGTCATATGCTGCGTATAGAGTTACTCAAGTGCTGCCAAGACTTAGTTCAATTGCTACTGATATGTATCCTGAGGAGTGGCTAAATGTGTCTATTTATGTAGAAAGCTGTGGTTGTGAAGGTTATGGGCTCATTCAATTTTCCCATTGGATGTAATTTTCTTTTCTTTTCTTTTTTCCTTGGCCTTTTACTATGCCTCATCCTCTATGGCTAGTATTTGGTCTCGTCACGATGTACTATTTTGTTGAATTTTTAATAAAATCTTGTTGCCTATCACCAAAAAAAAAATGAATTTATTAATCTTTGAAAGATATTACAAAAAATTAAAAGAATCTGAAATTCGACGGCATCACAACGAAAGAAAGCATCTCAACTATATATGTTGCCACCCAAACTCATGACAATATATCATATGCCATCTCGTAAGCCGTATCCTAATTAGATAGCAAAACCCCATCAAAGCATATCTTTCTTCAATTGACGAAGAAAAAAGAAGTATGCTTTCATAGAATAAACTGCTCTTGGTCAAGAAATTTAAGTAGATTTTGATGAGTTTTGGAAAATCTTTGTTAGATGCATGTGCATGGGAAAAAATGCTTAGAGGAAGGAATTATTTTGCTTCCCATTCATGAAACATACGACTTTGAGTAAAGTATTGATTCTTCAATATTGATTTTCCCCTTTTTTCTTCTCTAAAGACAAGAATTTTTTTCGAAAATTTCAGTACTTGTCTTGGGACACGACATGAACCTTTTTTTCTCAACAATGCAAAGGTTGTACCATCAATAATATTTGAAACGTACTACTTTGAGTAAAGTATTAGTCCTTCATTTAAATCTACCTGTTTTTTCCTTTTTCTTTTTTAAAGACAAGTATTTGTTTCAAAAATTAATTTCATTACTTGTGTCTTGGGACGACAGAAACCATTTTTTCTCAACATAAAAATTGTGCTATTAATGATTTTAAATGCACTACTTTGAATAAAGTTTTGGTCCATCATTTAATTCTTCTCTTTTTTCTTTTCTAAAGATAAGAATTTTTTTCTGAAAACTCCTTGTGACGATCTGAATTTCTACACGTATAGTACTTCTTCGTTTTATTTGCTAAAAAACTATAAATAGTAGTAGAGCCTGAAACTCTAGAACGACTCGGGATCCTCTATCCGAATTTCCCTGTTCTACCCCTCTGTCCCACCCTTCTCCAGCTGCCACGTTGCCCCCCTCCAACCCTTTCAAATTTTTCTTTAACTCCGTTAGTTCAACCCAAATTCTGTTCCCTTTTATTACTAGTTCCCTTAAATGATTCACACCTATTCTTTAACACCTGTCATCCCAAGAAACCACCTGTTATCCCAAGAAACAATATTTGTTCAAGTGCAGTAGTAAAACTACACTTCGGCACTTGTTTTAAAAAAAAAAATTCCTAAATGAGTAATTGGGAGGTTTTGGCTAAAAAAATGACAGTTTTTTGGTTTTATTCAATTTTTTTGTATTTGTTAATTTTCCGTCAAACTTTTGTGATTTATTGATTCGTCTTATCAAGAGGAATCAAGAAAGTAGATTTTTTTTTTATTGAAACTCATAATTTTTTTAAAACAAAAATAAGTCAAAAAGACTAGCAGCATTCTTTTAAACTTATAAGTCTGAAACTTATTTTGATATTTTTTACTTTTCGTAAGATTTTGTTTAGTTTTTCGTCTTAATTTTTGGAATTAGCTGTTCGCCTTGATGAGACAAATCGAAAAAATATAAAATGGACTGATGTTGAAAGAATTCAAATAACGATAATTTAGACAAATAAGACAACCGTTTTAATATTTTTTCCGTCTTCGTAAAAAAAATTTTTGCTTTCGGTCATAATTTTGTACTTGTTAAACTCCTCCCATGGAGACGGATGGTTAATCCAAAAAAAATCACGCGAATCTAACAAAAATTCAGAAAAAAAGAACAAAACACACAAAATAAGAAGAAAATTGAGTTCAGAAGAATGCACCGTAATTTGAATAAAGACAAAAAAAAAATCACTTAATTTATTAAACCAAAACTACCCTTTGTTAACCAGCACTAAGATCTCAAGTTCAAAACCTCTTCGGTGCTATCAACTTCTTTAGAGCCAGAATATAGAGTTTTACTTTGACTTTAATTGAGACCACCGCAAGTGGATGCGGGATTGGTCTCATAGCTGGCTCAGATCCATCAAAGCACTCTCTGGATAATGCATGTGTTCAGTATTTATTTTTCCGGTAAATAGTGCACATGTTCAGTTGCAGTAATTGGGGATTTCTTCCTCATTCCAAAGTTAATTTTTTTGATTAGTGCACTTCTCGGAAATCAGCATCAAGAGACTAGAATTGGTGTTAATTGGATGAACCTGGGCGTCGTGGGAAGTTTTGGCCGTGTTCTGATTCATTTAAGGGAATTAAAAGGGAATAGAAGGGGGTGAAGTAACAGAGTTACGAAAAAGTTAAAGAGAAGTGGAATGGGCTCTTCAACCTGATTAGAGCAATTCGAGAAACGCAGCTTTCAAGGGTTTTTTGATCCGCGAAAACGAAAGGAATTTATTAAAAGGATTAGAGACGCGACGGAATCACAAGAAAAGAAAGCATCTTAACTATGTTAACACACAAACTCACGACATCATATGACATGTCACATGCTAAGATAGCAAAACCCCATCCAGGATCCTATAGGGTAAAGAGTCAGTGAACCCCATCAAGCAAGGCATATCTTTCTTGAATTGACGAAGAAAAAAGTAGTGCGCTTTCATAGAATAAACTGCTTTTGGTCAAGAAGTTTAAAAGTAGAATTTGAAGAGTTTTGAAAAATCTTCGTTAGAGATATATGTGCTTGAGGAAAAATGCTTAGTTGAGGGAATGATTTGATTGTCTGTTTATGAAACATACTACTTTGAGTAAAGTATTGATTTTTCATTTAGTTCTGTTCTTTTTTTAATTTTTAAAGACAAGAATTTGTTTCGAAAATTTCAATATACTTGTCTTGGGACGACAGAACTTTTGTTGTTAAAAACGGTGTCATCAATGATTTGAAACATACTGCTTTGAGTAAAGCATTTGTTCTTCATTTTTATTCTTTCTTTCTTTTCTCAAGATAAGAATTTGTTCTAAAAATTACAGTACTTGTCTTGGAACGACAGAAAACTATTTTCTAAACACAAAGACTGTGCCATCAATGATTTGAAACATACTACTTTGAGTAAAGTATTGGTTCTTCATTTAATTCTTCTCTTTTTTTCATTTCTAAAAACAAATCATTTCGAAAATTACAATACTTGTCTTCCGACGACAGAAACCTATTTTCTAACACCACAAAAAAATTTCTATCAATTATGATTTGAAACGTACTCCCTCCATCCCTTTTTAAGTGTCATGCTTCGTAATTCCAACTTATTAAAAAATATATCATCATTACACCTTTCACATCAGTTTTTACTTCCATTTTCTCTCCTTACTCTCTATGAAAATATCATTATTATATTTTTACTCACTAACTTTTCAAAATAGAATCTACTTTTAGGGTCAAAATGAAAAATTCACTAACTTTTACCCACTAACTTTACAAAATAGACATTTATTAAGGGACAGCCCAAAATGAAATACTGGACTCTAAAAAAGGGACGGAGAGAGTACTATTTTGAGTAAAGTATTGGTTCTTCATTTAATTCTTCTCTTTTTAATTTTTGTAAAGACAAGAATTTGTCCAAAATTTTCAGTTATTGTCTTGGATCGACAGAAATTTATTTTCTCAACAACGCAAAAATTATGCCATCAATGATTTCAAACGTACTACTTTGAGTGAAGTATTGGTTCTTCATTTGATTCTTCTAATTTTTCTTTTCTAAGGACAAGAATTTGTACCAAAATTTTCAGTACTTGTCTTGGGATGGCAGAAATGTATTTTTTTCAACAACGCAAAAATTGTGTCATCAATGATTTGAAACGTACTACTTTGAGTAAAGTATTGCTTCTTCATTTAATTCTTCCCTTTTTTATTTTCTAAAGAAAAGAATTTGT